>JAILXE010000083.1:0-13714 GCA_020284155.1 Alternaria cf. alternata | reverse complement strand
CTGCCGTGATGGGTTCACTGCCGTGATGGGTTCACTGCCGTGATGGGTTCACTGCCGCGATGGGTTCACTGCCAGGGCGGATCTAAAGCCGCTGTCGGCCCGTTGTGAAGGTGGGCCCATTACGGCATCTACTTGGGTTCAGGTTGACCACCACAAAGGACCGAGGCGAAGACGGCGCTTGTTTTCTCCCGCAGCGTAGCAGACGCTCTTCGCTTCCGCCTGCTTCCGACCAGATCACTTCAAAAATGAGCTTATACCCAGCTTTGGTTTGTATATCTATGCACCATCCTTGGCTTCTCGCAATCTTCCGAACAAGTTTATCCCAGTGCCAGAAGGTCTGATGGCTAGTAAGTGCTCTGCATCATCATAGTTCAACTCTGTTTTATCAGCTAACACAAGATCGTGGCGAAGGCACCCGAATCAACCAGGTCAAGAGATTTGCTTCTCTCTTCCCTCATGGCCCATCGAAGGAGGCTGCGTCCATGTTCACTGAAGATGCTGAATGGGCGGACCATGCGTTCTGTATACGTGCCAAGGGACACAGCGGCGTTGAGAAGCATTTCAGCATATGGGTCGGAAGCGTTCCGAACTTCACCATGAATCTCACGCGATGCTGGGAGGTTCCGGAAGGCGTTGTGGCCATGTATGATGGAAAAGGGACAATGACGAAGGACCTTCCAGACTTGAAGGCGCAGGGAACGCCCTTCGAATTCCAAGGATTCCTCTTCATCCAGTTTGAGGGAAGCCTGATTCGTTCGATCGATGAGACGTACACGCATGCGTATCAGGAAACGCCTGATTTGGATTCTTACCCTGTAACGTCTTAGGGTGGCAATGTGCTAGGCGATCGCTGTGATGGCGTAACTGTAGGCAATAGTGCTTGCTTCACGTTACTAAGGATAGTGAGAGATAGCTCGTATTGTAAGACTACAGACGTAGGTAGTAAGGAGAATAATTCTTGTTTTCCCTCTGTAGAGCGAGGCGCACCTTATAAGCAGGTCTAGCGCCTACTGCCCACTTAGGAGCGGCATGCGTCTCGCATTCCTCCCTCTAGTACAAGGTACTTCTGGAGTCTTCGTTACATTTAGCATATAAAAAAATTACTTAACTAGCGCAAAACTTTCCTATGCCTGTATGTAGTACAAATTATTCTTTGCGCAATTTTAGTACAACCAATCAGGGCTCTACAAGTCTATCTATTTGGATATATTAAGTTGTTGGGGTGGTTCAACTGGCGACGTGGTTCATCTAGCGCACGGGCACTGTAGGATCGCGCACATCCTCTGGGGTGGGACCCGTGGGTGAGAGGTTAAGTGATGTAGTGCAGTAGCGGACACTTCGCTGGTTTGCGGCACGCACGGCACAAGGACTACTAAGGCGGATGAAAGCTTTGTAGTATTAATACAACGAGGGTTTGAAGCCAGAAAGTTTAGTCTATATGTTCGCAAAGTGTAGAGTCGCACTCTATATCGCACCCGCGGCACCAGGGAAGGCCTTGAACAGGGATCGGTCGTACTTGACAAGCTCAGAGCACCCAAGCTCTGCGATGATCGGGTCTAGAACAGAGGCCAACTTTTGCACAGCGACCAAGACGTTGCCAAGTAATCCGCGGAGAACGTCTGGAGCACCTTCGCTAGCTGCCTGGAATGCAAGGCACATTAGGTTGTTTCCCTCAAGAAGTGTCTGCGCATTGAAAATGTTGCCTGAAGACCGGTGTACAAAGTCAGTATTTGTCTCACATGAACTCCGTACGAAGATATTACTTGCCTGTCAAGTCGTCGACATCGACTCCAGTGAACGTGTTTGGCTGGCCGGTGTTTCCACCAAACCGGTAAAATTCGGGGTGTTGTAGTTCAAGTGAAACGGCCTCCGCAGCGAACGCTGCGATACTGTAATCGTCACCGATAACGCGGCGGTACCACTATGGGCATTAGCGTATGCAAGCAGATGGTGTCACGATGGGTACTCACGTTTTCAGGAATCTTCTCTTGCCCCCGAGCCCACTTGTAATTATCCCTCTCTCCGGTAACACCCTGGAATGACATGAGCGTCTTAGCATCGAGATAGCCTTCAGGGTTCTCAGCAGTGTGGTTGGCGAAGAAACGGTAGGTGAATTGATACGTGGCGGGGTTCAACGCAAGGGCCTGTAGCGGGCCTGAGAAGTAATGACCATTCGTAGCGATTGAGTGCCTTGTGCGATCAAGGCGGAACTGGGTCATGACGGGGATGTCAATGCCGTTCTTGCCAAGAGGCATAGAGAGAAGCTGCTCGAAATAGCTCAAGTTGAGAGATACGGGGTCGCCACTACGAGTAATGAGTTATGCTGGCCATGCAACAAGGGGAGAAAGCTGAGTAGCATACGTTGAGTACAAGTCCGATCGGGTGGGTGATCCATCAACCTCGAAGCGGTTGTGTGACGCACTCAGGCCTTGTGGTTCTCCGAGAAGGCCGAGTGATGAGGTTACACCGCCTAGGAGCCCACCTGACTTAGGTTTACCTCCAATCGAAAAAGAGGTGAGATCACCTGCCATGACGGCGGAGTAGACTGCCAGAAATGCTGATAGATCCAGGCCCATACCAAACACTGACGTTGTTAGCACTCTGCATATAAGAGAGTAAAGGCACGCAAACCCTCATTGGCGGCCGTAGTCATTTGTGTGACCGTAGAGATGCCATTCCGGGGAAGATAACCGTGGTTTGCCATAACATTGATACCAGGGCAAGGTCCACGGAGATCATTGGGGCCTGGCGCAATCTGGTAACGAAGCCATCAGCAAATGCGGTTCCATGTCGCGCATCCCAATAGCGCTACTCACGTATTTGTGATCACCAGTAGTACTGATGCGCTGAGCCTCTGCATCGAATGCACGTTTGACGTGGGCACCCGATCGCTTGCTCTCTAGATCTCTTGAGATCCTCTCTGTCAGAGCGGTGATTTCCGCAAGGGTCGCGTCACTAATGTCACCTTTGAGCATGCTCGCAGGGAAGGCGGAGGTCGCCAATGAGAAGAGGGTTGCGCCGCATAGTACCGAGACCTTCATGTTTGCGAAAACAATCTCAGGTGTGAAAGAGTGTGGAGAAAGGATGAGAAGTTGAAGCGAGAAATGTCCGGTCGGGGACAGGTAGAAATTGTTCAACTTTCATAGTGGCAAATGAGTGCTGCGCACACATGAGCCGCTATGATTCTCATCCAAATGTCGCCGACAGAGATGCCAATCTGGGGTCAGGTACCCTCCAGCACAGTCCTTACAACCCGGTTTACTTGCTCCGAATTGTAGAGTGGAGGGCCTGGGTCAGAGAGATCGACGTGTGTGCTTTCTCGGCGCGTGTTGCGATTGGGCCAAAGCCATAAGGGTTTGCAGATCTTCGCGCGGTGCCTTCCATGCAAGGGCCTTAAAACAACCGCGATCCGCTCGCGCCAGCCACAGGATTCAGTCCGTTCCTGAATCTGCTGGATCTAGTGACTCGGGTCAGGGAGAATAATGCGCCCCAGCGTCATGGTTCGACCGTCGAGGCTTTTGTTGCGGGCCCTTGTGGCTCGTCACGGTGCCTAGCATCTCTCTCTCTCTCTCTGCTCTGGCAGCAACGCAGAAGCTGGAATTAAGGTTTAGTACACCAACCTGGCTTGCCCCAACTCTGAACCCCTAACCCACGCACGACAACGTCGCAACAAAAGAATAAGAATAACTTGACCGATACAACACCAGGCTGCGAGTATTACTGCATTTTTGGATCTCAGAGATTTGTACGTCGTTATACTGTTATAAGGCCGACCACGATTAGCTTATATCCCATCTCCGCGTTCCTGAGAGAGCTCTCTGTATACCCGCCGGCAATTATTGATCGGGCCAAGACGTTTCCGAAATTAGCGCTTCTGGTCTAGCGGGCATGATCTGTCCAGCGCTGATCTGCTGACTAGGCCGTTGTTTATGCTACCAACGTGCAGCAACAGTCGCACATACTGCCACAAGTGGACTGACAGATGGAATACTACTACTGCGTCTATTCCAGCCCAAACTGATCACAATTTCTTGAGTATGCAGGCTGCCTTACCCGCCGCGGACTTCTTAGTAGAGGCGCATGCCAGTTCAAACGTCGCGCAGAGAAGCCCGCACTGCATGATTGGCGGCGAACGATGCCTTGATTAACGTCGCCCAACAGCCCGGCCAGTGTTGCAACTTGCCCGATACCTACGTACAGTTCTAAGCGTCCCCACAACCATCTGGCAAAGCTTACTCTTCACAACTGCTGCCGCACCGTTCTAGTTTGCTTTATGGGACACGGCTTCTCAGCCGAGTGAGTACCCACAAGTGCCACCACTCAAGGAAAAGGGTGAATACCGGCCACTATCGATGCGGATAACTTCCATCCGCAACCCTATCCTTCACCCTCGCCTCAACGTCGTTGGATATAAACTTGATCCTTGTCCCACGTCAGCATCGTACCGCCATGACCGCTCTTGGATTCTGATATAGCGCTAAGGAGCATATCCTTCAATTCCTTCTCCTTCTCGCCATTCTTGAAACCAATCGAAATGAGTGGCATCGAAAACTGGGTTAGTAACCCGAAAGAGACCCATGGACCTCTCATGTCCGTGGTCACCTGGTCGCTGCTTTCCGTCGCTGCTGCCTTTCTGTTCCCTCGGCTCTATATTCGATGGCGTCAAGGGAAGCTGTGGCTAGACGACTGCACACTTGTCGTCGCCTGGGTAGGTGCCAAAACCTCTCGATGCAATTAGCAGTTCGCTTATACGATAAAGATCTTACTTCTGGTCCAAGTTTCCATCAATCAAGTGTCTATCAATGTAGGCTACGGAGGACATACACTTGACCGTAAGACACCAAAGCAGAATCTGGGATCTCACGCCTCAGATCGCTAATCTTTACGCTAGTCGACTTGCGCAATCTTGATAAGATGATGTATATCGGCGCAGCAGAATTGACGATATACACCATCGCGATTGCCCTGAGCAAGATCTCTTTTGGACTCACTTTGCTTCGGCTGACGGACGGATGGGTCAGACTCTACGTCTACTTTGCCATCTCTACCCTAGCGATTTTTGCAATCCCTGCTACCATCATACCATGGGTGCAATGCAAACCGCTAGCCAAAACTTTTGTGGACTTCATACCGGGCGAGTGCATCAACAAGCAACCCTCTGTTGTGTATGGGCGTTTCCAAGCTGGTGAGTAGACTGCTTCCAAGTGAATACCTTCATTCCTTTGCTGACTTGCGACGCGACGCAGTGTGGTCAGCACTTATGGACTTTTCTCTTGCTGTATTGCCGTGGAAGATCCTTTGGAAGCTGCAAATGCGTACTGCAGAGAAGATCGGTGCATGTGTCGCCATGAGTCTGGGAATACTGTGAGTTCATGTGTTGCTTGATTGAATAGCAGACTGAGCTGACTTCATCGAAGAGCCGGAATCACGTCGATTGTCAGATCCACATACATCGCGAAATTGACTACACAGGATGTATCATGTAAGACATTTCAAGCCATGTACGGGTCACTACTAACAGGTACAGATGAATCATACAATGCTATCATATGGGCAGTGGCAGAGTGCTCCATGGCCATCGTCGCTACCTCAATTCCTGTACTTCGCGTCGTCCTCAAGCATGCGGTCAACTCCGCGCTCGAAGGCTACACGGGCTCGAGTAGAAGCAAATCACGAAGCAAATCACGATCGTACCCTTCCAAAGCTACGAGCTCGGGGAACCGAATGAGCACAAGACAATCGAGCAAGAAGACGCCAGACATAACGGTCAGTGGAGAATGTGGAGATTCTGTAAAGGAAGTGTTTGGACGTGGATCACAAGGGAACTATGTAGAGCTGGATGATCTGGCTGTCGACGAGGAGACTGGACGCGTCACTGCTTCGTCTCCAGAATCTCTGCCAGACCATGCCGAACGCCATGTACCAGAGTGGAAAGTATGAGGTGGACATACCTTCTTAAAAGGATATAAGGACAGGAATAGAGGTTAGAAGGCGTGCAGCTTTGTTCACTATATACACGTGCTACATCTTCTCCGTTACCGCAGCGGCAACGACTTCTCTTCCACGACCTCACTTGAATCTCTCACAGCCACAGCCTCCGGGCTGGCGGCGGGCGTCAGCCACGGTACTGGCGCATCACCCTGAATTCCCTTTATTGCATCTTTCTTCCTCTTATTGACGAATCCCGGGTCAGGACTCAACCACGCGTAGCCAAAGCCGTCACCAAGTACTTCCTGCACACCCTCGGCGAGGATCTGTACTGCCCTCTTACGATTCATGCTCCACTCCCACGCGCGATACCAGCGACCAGCTTGCACAGCAGTCTCCTTGCCGCCCTCCAACCCATCCAAGATGGATCGCCAGACAAGCATGGTCTTCTCCAGCTCCGGGGCGCGCGACACACCAATGACGCTGACGCCCAGCTTGGAGCCTCCGACGTCATCTATAGACTCATGTTTCCAAGCGACACCCGATGCGGGGTCTCCGCGGGATCCGCACAGCGCGCCAGATGATATCCATGTCTCGAGCGCGAAGCGGATGGCGATGACTTCGATGCGCTCACCATAGTCGTCGCAGAAGTCGCTTGCTTTCCGCACTGCTTCGCGCAGTGAAGAAGGCGCAGGGTGGAAGTCGCCCAGGGCGCCGACGGGCACACCTTCGCGACGGAGGAGACCCATGCCCAGGATGGAGGCGTTTGGCACGACGTCGACGCCCGCGTTTTTGAGGCGCAAGATGCCGCGTGGACCAGCCAGCGTCTGGTTCTGGAGCGTGAAGTTGGCATACGACTGGACTGCATCGAGCGGCTCGCCGGTCTCGCGGAGAATGAGCTCAGCCATGTCACCTAGCACATCGAGAGGGTACCCCGAGATACCAATGTACCGAATTATACCCTCGTCTCTGAGGCAGCGGAGCTCCTTGATGGCTTCCAGTACCTCGGCCGGGCTCACGAACTCGACATCATGGCAGTATACCAAGTCCAGGTACTCTGTGTTCAGTCTCTCCAGACTCCTGTTGACGCTGTCGCGCACCCATTCCTTGCTGTAGTCGAACTCATCGCTTGCTATCCGCCCGACCTTGGTCAGAATCATGTATGAGTTGCGCGGGAACGTCTCCCGGACGAATGGGGTTGCGAGCGCATCGCCGAGCAGTTGTTCAGAGGGGCCGTAGTATGGGGACGTGTCGAAGGCGCGGATGCCGTGGGTAAGCGCCGAGGTGACGAGACCGGTGGTGTCGAGCGCGAAGGGGTCGCTGTTGTACTGATGGTTGAACGTGGCGGTACCGAAGACGAGGGGTGGGAGGATCGAAGAGAGTGGGGTCCGCCTTCCGTCGGCGAATGTGTAGGGAATCGCCTTCTGGCGCGTGGGAAGCGTGCTGGTGGTTGACGCAAGTTCGATGGGCGTTGTCGCCATACCTGCGACTATCCAGGCTGCGTATGTTTTAGAATGTAGTTGGCGCGCGCGGGTTTCTGTCGCGTTGTTGTTGTTGCTGCTGCTGCTGTTGTAATGTTTTTAGTGGGGGTTGTCGCTTTGCGGAATGATGCAAGCGAATCGCGCAATGCGGGAGGAGAGCAGACGGTAGGTTCAAGATTGTCTCTTTGAGGTGTGAAGCCAGTCAGGCGAAGAAGAAGCAAGCATCAAGCAGAGAAGGGATCGATAGCCTTCTTGTTAGCCCTGCGCATGCCTCGCGCTCCGAAAGCGTGAAATCTATGCTTCACCATAAGCCGTTTCGGCTCAGGTAGGGCCCATGCCGCGATTGCAGGAACAGATGGACTAAGGATAGACATGCATGACGCCATCTGAGCCTGGAACATGTTTCCTGGCGCTGTCGGGATGGTCATTGGTTGAGATCAGAGAGTCGAAAGGATGATTCATGGATGTTTAGGAATCAAAGAAGGGTCCACCGCCCAAGGCCGCTCAAAAAGACCCTGCCTCGGCCGCCAGCCTCGTTTAGCTCCGAAGAATCGGGCGCATCTCAACATGCGGACACCGCCAAAACATTTCCACGACGCCTGGAGAGCGCAAAAGTCTACTGGCTTACTGCCTTGGCCATCTCGATACTATCCCAGCTTTTAATGGAGCTAACCGATTGTGATAGCAAGGCGCAGCTAGCGCATAGCGTTTTCGCAAGAAATCGGGCCGCGAAACCTCCACAAAATGGTGCAAGCATGCGGCAGGGATGAGTATCGCGGACTTCCGTTCGCGTCTTCATCATCTTCAAATCACAGTCTTCAAGTTGCGCAAGCTTGTCATCTAATCTTCTCACACTTGAGCTGTTACTGCCATGTTGCTTGGCGAGTCCTCTGCGCACTCACATCAAATTCCTCCTACATGTGCAGAGAGCATCTCAGTTGAGTTTTACACCCACTGCAGACGTCTTCGCCTGCCTAAGCATCCTCTTATACTCCTCAATCTGCGCAACCCCAACCACGACAAGCTCCTCCATAGTCTGCTCATCCAGCGTCTCTCTCCAAACACTAATCTTACCGTTTGTCTGCGTTTGATCAATGTCCACAACCATGACAAGACTCGTTTCATCCCGCAACTCCCACGACGCTGCGCCCGCTACCTGCATCCCCGTTGCCTTCCAGTATAGTTCCCCCAGCCCACCGCTCGCATCAAATCTGCGCTTCGCCGTACTGATGTCGATGCGGTGGTCGCGTAGAGGGAATTTGATGTCGTAGTGAAAGGTGTGGAAGTCGATGAGGGCGATTTCCTGGTCGGAGTTGGTTGGGACTGTGACGGAGCATTTGCTTCCCCAAGCCCCCATGATGGACTTCCGAGTTACTGCGTAGCGCGGCATGTGCTCGCCTGGAGCGCTCAAGATGCGACGGTGTTCTGCGAGCGCGGAGTAGTTGAGGGAAAGAGTTGATTGCGATGAGGTACGCAAGGGGTCTGGGCTTGGTGGCTCGCCACGCACGATGAACTTTTCCATCCAGGACGGTGCCATGATAGGTCTTGCAGGATCGTTGGCCTTGGACAACAACTTGATCGCAAAGAAGGGGATATTTTGGTTCTGGCGATGCGAGTCGACTGGAGCTCAAGAAGGCAAGCTGAAGTGCCTGCGCATCCTCACGACGCGCTGTTATCCTTTTATACAGCGCTCAGTCCCAACGCCCAATCCAAGATGTTCCATCTCACTAAAGGCGTCCAGAGGTATCCAGGATGTTGCTGCAACCTCCAGAGGCCAAGAGAACTGGACTGACGAGCGCTCGGACCTGTGGCGCAGCTTGGGGACATGCCTTCTACTCTGGGGAACTTGAGCAGAATGTTTACGTAGTCGGCGACGCTGCGCGAGCGGTGTGTGCGATTCTTATCGTGTTCAGCGCCAATGTCGCATGCGCGCGTGACATTCTCAGCCCTAACGCTATGCGCAGGTACCCGTCCCGGAGCCCTCTAATGTCTAAACTCTTCCGAACCCCCTCGCGATATCTTCCGGCGCTCGGCGGCACTCCAAGCCTGAGCGGTGTGGTTCAGCCAGCATTTTCAAGCTTTGTCTTGCAACGAGGAAGGTCGTGTTCGACGAGGCCATGGCGAAGATAGCGGGTGCACGGAGACGAAAGGTTTCGTCGATCCTGACGCTCGACTTGTTGTGGATTGTTATTAGAAGGTAAGTAGTGAACGACTGTCATGCGAAGTGCGCCTGGAAGCGCCTGATCATGCATGTCACAGACCATAGCCTAAATTAGCCGTTTAACCGCGGGTTGTTCTACGTCTCATATCTTTCTAAGGCACATGTTTGAGAAGGCAGGAAGTGTTTCAAGTGCAAGGCAGCGCTTCAGTTTGCTTGTCAACTCGGGTTTGACGGCACTTGCAGCTGTCTACCGTTGGCCCGAGATCGACTACAACACGCGTTTGCCTATCACCAAGGTGCAAGTCCATTCCCGAAGCTCAACCATGGCATATTGGATGTTGCTCATCTAGGGAGAATAGTATGCTTCGTCTACTGCCATACTACTTGCGCGCAATAATCATTGTTTTGACCGCGATCTGCTGGACCCGCCAGGGCCCGGGCAAGGGTTTTAGATGTGCATGATCGACTGCCTCAGGATCGCTTACCCAGCATTCCTTTAATGGAAAGCGATATAGTATCAATGCTGTTCAGAGGTCGCAGTATAAAGGTAGCGCATATGCCTGCCCAAGGTTTTTTCCCAAGCCAGTCTTCCAATTCACTCTACATTTACTTCATTCACTCCCGCTGCGCGGATCACTTTCAACCATCAACACTTTTCGATAATCCATTGTTAATAACCCGAACCGAAATACTTCGCAACTCAAATCGCCAATATGCAATTCTCAATCACCGCCGTTCTCTTTGGCCTTGTCGCCATCTCCTCTGCCGCTATCACCGATGTCGAAGGCGTACGCAACACTCCTCGCAGCGAGCTTGAGAACCGCCAGGCAGCCAACGGGGCTTGCTGTATCCCCAACCAGTCTTTGAAGCAGGATGCCTGCACTGTGAACGGTGCCGCTGGCAAGTGTGTGCCTGGAGGACCGGCTGCATGTAAGTAGAAGACTTGGATATCCCTTGGGACGATACTGACACTTTTTCTAGGCAACGGTGCTCTCAACTGCGTTGCAAACAACCAGTTGGTGTGCGACAACAACGTCAAGGAGCGCTCCGGCGTTCTGTGTCGCTTCCAGGCAGCCAATGGCAAGATTCAGGACGGTGCTCAGCAGATCAACAGCCTTGCTCAGGCCAAGGTCAACTAGAACCGAGATGGGGATTGGGTGTTAGGTTGAGATCGCGAAGCTGTATAGGAAGCCTAGGTTGATAACAGTTTGTTGCATGGCTAAGTGCAAGAGTAAATGTCTTTGACAATAGAGGAATTGCATGCCACCCAGATGTTCCCCTTCATGACGTGAAGACCAATTTCTGAATCCACACTGATCGAGTCCGCTAAGGCAATGTCATACGCTTTACCCATGTCAAGATACACAGCCTTCTTCGTATCTCGCTTGTTTAGTACGCCACTATACACGTATGTGCGGGGTACGGCGCCACTTCACGCGTTAAGACATCAGACGTGATAGCTACCGTGCTCTTTATTCGCTCATTATCACCCGCCAAGACATCGAATACGTATAACCAAGCGAAGAGGATGTGATTGAAAACCAGAATCTATTAGCGCTGACTTACTGACTTGTAGAAGTATAGCTACTAAGTGCAGCAACGAAAACCCAAGGATAAAGGCGTAAGGCTACGCTACAAGGCTGAGGTCAACCCGGGATCGCAGAAACATATAACGAGCAGTGTTGCCTGTCTCGCTGTTCTAATCTGCCCGTTTCTAGATAACTCATATATATACCGAAGCTCTATAGCTGACTCGTGCATATTCTTTCTCGCGCGTACACATTGCCTGGTTTTGATCCTTACATACTTCAGCAGAGCCGCTAGCTTACGCAACAACTCTTATTATTAGCTAGCTTACGGCATCGAATTCAACATGCTCAAGGCTAGATTCAGAGCGCCTCGTCCGCCGGACATACCGGCTCGCATGCTGGTGCTCAACTTTGTCGACGAGGAGAAGCCATCCCAACTTATGCTTCACGACCCTGACTCTAATGGAGCTGCTGCGACTCCAAAAGCCCTCGCGTATGATCCGACACCAGCGGATATGATTGCGGATGTGGACGTCACGTCATCGAGGGCGGAAGTTGGCGCTGAACCGACAGAGAAGAACAGCTGGGTCATGAGTCGACTCGATCGACTAGACGCGAGGCTACAAAGTATAGAGTGCAGGCTCGGAAGGATCGAGACGCGACTCGATGGCATCGAACGAAGTGCGAACAGAAGCGACGCCGTTGCGGCTGATGTACAAGCGATTGGAAGCCATGTTGATAGTCTTCAGTCCCAAGTCAACAGAGTCGAAGGCATCAAGCCCTTCCCTCGTATCGGGCAGAGCAACGACATCGAGTCTACCAAATGCACACAAACCGAAGTTATCGATAACGACGATAAAGGTAGTGGGGACTTTAGAGTCACTGATCATCCCTCCCCTACCATCGGCTTCTCTTTGTGTTCCTCATGTCGAGACAGAGACCACGAATACAGCCTTGCTCGTGCCGCCAATCAAAGCTTCACACCACGTTACGAATTGACAAACAAAGAGCTCGATTGCCCACTATGCGCAATGCTTTTGAACATTGCATCTGCCTACGTCTCGGATACGTATCGCTCAGACGCAGAAATCGATGAGGTGGTGTTGTTTGCCAAGAATGCTAGCCTGGGTAATGGCTTCAACTACTCATCTGACCCTGAAGGTTGGCTGTACGGTTCCGGTTATCTGGATGTTTTCTTAGATGAAGGTTAGTATATTTTCGAGTCGGACAAGCACTGGGTTAATCGATTCAACCAGAACATCTCAACCAAGGACCGCAATATTCGATTTTCGGACATTCTAAGAGACTACCCGCTCCTTCATCCAATCCCACTACTGGATCTGATGGTTTTTTGCGCAATATACCTTTGTGGATAACGGAGTGCACCCAAAATCATCCTGAGTGCAATGTACCGGGGACGACCTACCTACCAAAGAGAGTGCTGGACTTAGCTCCCTCGAAAGAAGGGAAAGATCTAGTACTGTTGGAGCCGAAGTCACAAGTTGGTGAATACATCTGTCTAAGCCATTGCTGGGGCGACACCCAGCCAGTTCGAACAACATCGTCGAACATTGGCAGTTTCACGAACGGCATCCCCCTCGCCAAGTTGCCACGAACCTTTTGCGACGCTATAACTGTGGCGAACTATCTTGGGATCCAATATGTCTGGATCGACTCACTGTGCATAATTCAGGATGATCGCGGAGATTGGGAGACACAAGCCGCGCAGATGGCCGATATATATGGCAGAGCATACCTTACAATCGCAGGCACCGGCTCAGTGAATGCGAATGCGGGCTTGTTTAATGTCAATCACCCCTCGGAAATTGAATGCACACCTAATCAGCCAATACCAGGCTTCCCATCGCTATTCTACCGGGAGACCATAACCCACACGCAGATGAGAATCTCATGCCTAGACGCCAAGATTGACGTAAGAGATGTGAACATCGAGGATGAAGCCGCAGCCGGAAGTACAGCAGCCATGATTCATCCTGTTCTATATCCCTTGCTGGATCGTTCGTGGACCTTCCAAGAACATCTCTTGAGCCCGCGTATCATTCAATTCACGCAAAAAGAGATTGTCTGGGAATGTTCGCGCGAGACTTGGTGCTGTTGTACGAAAGGCAGCCATCTTTGGCGCGGTCGAAAGCACTTTGCTGCAGCCCTACTCTCACCGAACCGTCCCTTGCCGGACCATTCTCCAAACTACCTGGGCAGCCCAGCTTTGTATGAGGTTTGGCGAGACCTTGTTGTTCGCTACACGTCCAAGAAGCTAGCTTTTGATAAGGATCGTCTTGCAGCTCTCTCTGGTGTTGCAAGACGGGCGCAACCTGTTCTTGGCTCAACCTATCTCGCTGGACTATGGTCAGGGGATCTTCTCATGGGCCTTTGCTGGTTCGTCGCGAATCGCTTCACAAATTGCGACCCATTGGACCTCTGGGCGTCTTTGGGATACCACTCTGAAGATGGTGACGATCACGATCCCTCTTTATCAGCTCGTCGGCCGATTGAATACCGTGCTCCTTCGTGGTCGTGGGCTTCAGTAGAAGGCGGTATCGCCTGGGTGGGGTCAGCTCCACATAGACTGGTAAATGGGTATAGTATACCCAACT